>CM040627.1:53148505-53172190 GCA_022817965.1 Solanum lycopersicoides | reverse complement strand
AAGAAATGATGATTAGAAATTAGATTAGATTATCAAAATTTATACATACATATAGGTAAGGCTGGTGATGTTTCCCAGGTCCTCGATATTTCCCCAGACAACTGGTTCACAAGTATAGAGTTGGAAAAAAAAATTGCAGTGACAATTGATGATTAAGTGCCCGTTTCGATTGGCTTATTATAGGTGTTTTAAGCTAAAATAGTTTTTAGTAGTCTTGAAGTGTTGGATAAAGTTAAAAAGCGCTCATAAACACTTATTTAAAGCCAAATCACAAAATAAGCCAAAAGTCATTAGTTTAAATCCTAACTTATGATTTTCGGCTTATAAATCATAAGCCAAAACCTAACTGTTTTAACAATATATTAAATGGGCCTTACATGGAAATCTCTACCGTTATGTCACTTCTAGGGGGTAGCTAGGTCGTGACATATTCAATACATGGAATTGAGATTTCTACAACTGAAGAAAGAAAAAGAAGACCTTTTTAGAAATGAATATCACTTATTAAAAAATAAAATTCTGACTAAGAAAGTTTGTAAAGGGATAGGAAATCATTTCTCCATCCAATACCCATAGTCCCACTAAATTCATATCCACCCTAAAAAACCCAACACTAGTTTATGAAGCGTCTTAACAAACACAATTTTGTATCACCAGTAAACCTCTAGTAAGGATGAGAATCACACTACAAAGAATAATTTGTGAATAAATGCTAACAAAAAGATGGAGTTTTATATAGAAATAGGAGAGAGAAAATGAGAGTTACCAAACTGTAGATGGGCTTGACACTGTTCTTAGTAAGAATCATACCAACATAGGGTTTATTTGAAAGTGGCAAATATCCATCATCGTTGATTACTACTCTTCCAGTGCTTTCATTCATGATGAATTCAACTTTTTTGTTTGAAACTTGTTCAGAAGATGATTCACCCTAAAAGTTTCAAATCAGAAAGGTGAATTCATCATGAATAAAGCACGGAAAGAACATAAATCAATAATGATGAATGTTTGCCACTTTTTGATAAACCCTATGTTGGTATAATTACTAAGAGTAGTGTCAAGCACATCTATAGTTTGGTAACTCTTATGTTCTCCCTCCTATTTCTATATAATACTTCGTTTTTTTTTGTTCATATTTATTCACAAATTATTCTTTGTAGTGGTGATTATCATCCTTAACTAGAGGTTTTGTGATGATACAATTTTTTTTGTTAGGACGCTTCATAAACCATTGTTGGTTTTTTGGGATGGATATGAATTTAGTGGGACTATGGGTATTGGATGGAGAATTTAAATTTTTTGGTGTACAACTCGTATTTCACATGTCTATGTTGAAGAGATATAATGGCGATGGTCACTATATCATTAAGTAAGACTAAATAGTGCTAGACAAAGATCTCCAATATGATGAGGAACCGATTGTTATTCTTGATCGTGATGTTCGTAAGTTGAGGACCAAGAAGATTAAGTCCGTGAAGGTTCAATAGAAACATCGTACAGTTAAGGAAGCTACTTGGTAGACTGACAAGGACATGCGAGACAATTATCCCCAATTGTTCTTCAAATCAGGTACAACCTTGTCTCTTTTAGCCTACCTTCCTAAATTGATCACTTGGGGACGAGTGATGGGTAAATTGGTATCTATTGTACGAATAGGTTTCCTCATTATAGAAATACCAACGAGGAAAAATTGAGGCCGGGAAAACTTTTCGTAGTGTTATGATTTTCCCAACCTTGTCCAGATTAGGAGGAAATCGAAGTCATCTGGGTGTAGGTAAATGTGGTAGCAATAGGGTGGAGTAAATAGGAATTTCATTACATAATTGGTTAGATATCTCGTCAAAGAACCCATACGACTTTACGAAATTGAATTTGGCTAAATAGATCTCTAAAAATCAATCGTAGCGTTAAGGGTATTTTCGAAGCGTAGCGGGTTAAGAGTATGTTGTGAAAGGGGGAAACCTAAAGTCCCTTAGGAGCTCACTGCCTCACTTCATGCCGCTGCAGCGGGATTATTGTCGTTATAGCGGCACTGCTACAATGGGATGGGTGCCGCTATTGCGGACGAAGGGAGATTGATTTATTGTATTTTTTAGATTTATTAATACAGAGATCACTGGTTAAAAAAGTGCCGCTACAGCGGGAATTGTGCTGCTGCAGCGATGGCGTTGTAGCGGGATGGGCGCCGCTGTAGCGGGATAACCGGTTTTTAATTGGTAAATGAAATCCCTAGCCGACCTTATTTGACACTTTTTGACTTTTAGAGCTAAGAAATGAACCTTCGGCGATTTCAACTCGATTTCCACCATTATTAAGGCTAAAGGTAAGGTTTTTAGAATGGGTCATAATTGATGCGGAAGGGTTTCTTGATAGAATTCTTGGTGGAAAAAAACCTTGTTTGGCTAGTTGGGTCATGAGTTTGACCTAGGGTTCATGAATTTGTTAGAATTTCGGGGAAGTAGTGATTTATTTTTTGATTGTCGTACACAGTTGATTGTTTGTAGACCAAGAACAAGCGGAACGAATCCAAAAAGGGAAGGATCAATTTTCTTAGGGTTCCAAGCTTGTTTCGAGGTAGGTGATGGTTGTGATTATATGATCATGTGATATATATTTATTCTCTCGTCATTATTATGCTTGTATATGTGTGCATGTTGCAATATTAATCACGGTCGAAATGAATCATGACTTAAATGTGTGATCTTGAAGTTATTATATTCTTCATAACTCAATGAGAGGTATATGATCATCCCAATTTCCTTGGAAGTCGATCAAACAAACTCTAAACATATCTTCTAAGGTCTGATAGTACATTCTGCTTGTCCATCTGTTTGAGGATGAAAATTAGTACTCAAATTCACCTTTGAACCCAAACTTTTTTGGAGAGATTTCCAGAATTGTGCAGTAAATTGCGCACCTCTATCTGAAATGGGAGACTGGAACTCCATGAAGTATTACCACTTCTTGAATGTACAACTTTGCATAATCTTCGGCCGAATAAGTAGTCTTTACCGGCAAAAAATGGGCCGACTTTGTCATTCTGTCAACAATCACCCAAATAGAATCATGTTGCCTTCGAGACCTTGGCAAGTCTGTGATGAAGTCCATATTAATCATATCCCATTTACATTATGAAATTCATATATTCTCAGCCAAACCTCTCGGCTTTTGATGCTCCACTTTCACTTGCTCACAATTTGAACACTTGGCAATAAATTCAGCAATATCTTTCTTCATACCTTCCCACCAATATACCTCTATCAAATCACGGTGCATCTTGGTGGAACCCGAGTGTATGGAATATCTGGAGCTATGAGCCTCATCCAAGATTCACTCTTGAATTCCATCCACCTTAGGTACACATAACCTGCCTTAGTAACTCAGCACATCATCTCCCCCTTGTACAAAAGCCAATACTCTTTGGTTATGGATACTTGCCTTCAAATCAAGAAAAATAGCGTCTTGGTCTTGCTTCTCTTTCACCTCTGACACTAATGATGATTCAGCTCCATTGGTCACCACTATGCCTCCTTCTGTGGATTCCATAAGCATGACTCCCAAATGTACAAGTTTGTGCACGTCTTTTGCTAACTCCCTTTTTTCTTCTTCGACATGGGAAGTACTTCTCACGGACAACCTGCTTAAGGCATTAGCAACTACATTAGCATTACCTGGGTGGTAAAGGATACTCATGTCGTAATCTTTGAGTAATTCCAACCACCTTTTCTGAGATTGAGCTCTTTCTGAGTGAACACATATTGAAGGCTCTTGTGATAAGTGAATATATCCACATGCACACCATACAAATAGTGACGCCATATCGTCTAAGCAAACACTACTGCAGCCAATTCTAAGTCATGAGTTGGATAATTCTTCTCATGAGCCTTCAACTGTCTAGCGGCATAAGCTATAACCTTGCCATTCTACATTAACACACAACCCAAGCCAACTCTTGATGCATCACAATACACCACAAAGCCTTGAGTACCCTCTGGTAAGGTCAAAACCGGAGCGGTAGTCAATCTCTTTTTCAACTCCTGAAAGCTTTTCTTACAAGATTCATACCATTGAAACTTGACCGTCTTCTGAGTTAATTAGGTCAAAGGATAAAAGATAGATGAGAGTCCTTCAACAAATCTTCTATAATAGCCACCCAAGCCCAAGAAACTCCATATTTCTGTTGGAGATATGGGTCTAGGCCAACTCTGAACTACTTCAATCTTCTGAGTGTGAACTCCAATCCCATCACCAGAAATAATGTGGCCTAATAATGCCACAGACTTAAGGCAAAACTCGCACTTGGATAACTTGGAATATAGATCATTATCTCTCAACGTCTGGAGAACAATCCTTACGTGACTAGCATGATCTTCTTCATTCCTTGAATAAATTAGTATGTCATCAATGAAGACGATGACAAAAAGATCTAAATAAGGTTTGAAGACTCTGTTCATAAGATTCATGAACATGCAGGTGCATTCGTTAAACCAAAGGACATAACCTGAAATTCATAATGCCCATACCTTGTTCTAAAACCTATCTTGGGAATATCACATTTACTAACCTTTAACCGATGATAGCCTGATCTGAGGTCAATCTTAGAAAAGAAAGATATACCTTGAAGTTGATCGAAGAGATCATCTATATTTGGAAGAGGATATTTAATTTTGATGGTCACCTTATTCAATTGACGATAATCTATACACATCCTAAGGGACCCATCCTTCTTTCTAACAAATAAGACCGGAGCACCCGATGGTGAGACACTTGTTCGAATAAAGCCTTTATCTAACAGATCTTTTAATTGCTCCTTTAGCTCTTTTAACTTTGCAAGTTCCATTCTGTATGGCGGAATTGAGATAGGACGAGTATCTGAGATGACGTCTTTGCCGAAGTCTATCTCTCTTTCGGAAGGGACTCCGGGTTAATCATCAGGAAAGACTTTTGGAAACTCACAGACTATAGGAACTGACTGAATGGAAGGTACCTCAACACTTGAGTCATTAACTCGGACTAAGTGATACATACACCCCTTAGAAATTAACTTCCTCGCCTTAAGGTATGAAATGAAGCGACCCTTAGGCCATGTTGAACTATTATCCCACTCTATGACTGACTCATTAGGAATCTGAAACTTGACAACTCGAGTTCTGCAATATATTGATGCATAATAGGAATGGAGCCAGTCTATACCAAGAATGACATCAAAATCTACCATGTCTAACTATATTAAAATCAGCCATGGTGCTCTTGTGATTGATAAAAATAGGGCAATCACGATAGACCTTTTCTGCTAGAATGGATTCACCAACAGGTGTGGACATACTAAATGATTGTCTAAGTTTCTCAGGAGAAATCTCAAAGTTCATATCAACATAAGGAGTTACAAAAGATAAACTAGCTCCTGGGTCTAATAATGCATAGGCAGTAAAGTCAAAGACTCGAATCAAAGCATTGACAATATCTGGAAAATTCTCTTGTTCATGGCTATTATTAAGACCATACAAGCGGTTAGTTCCTCCGCCTGTAGCGGAAACAACTCCCCTAGGTGCAGTTGTGTCTGGAGGAGAAACTGATGAAGACTGAGTTCTATTGCCCCCATTACCACTGCTCTACTTACTCTTTGGACATTCTCTCATGAAATGCCTGATATGACCGCACTTGAAACAACCCGCGGAGCCTTCACGGCAGATGCTAGAGTGATTCCTACCACACTTGGCGTAGACAGGAGGCTTAGTACCTCCTTTCTCCACACTACCTTGAGACTGAGCCGGTCTAGCTTTGAAGTTCTGCAAGTTATGGCCACTATACTCCCATTTGTTTCTGGGTGCAGGTGCACTAGCAGATGATGGTGCATGCCCCTTTGATTTCTAAAATTGTAGTAAACTTGAACCACGTTTTTGTTGGCCAGACTCATTCCCAGTCTTTTCCTTCTTGTTTCGGTACTCTTCTCTGCCCTTCACCTTCTCTTCTTTGACTTGTTGCACATATACCATCAACCTGGATATGTCCATGTACCTATCAACATGTCATCCCTATCTTCCTTACTTGAAGTACGACTGAACCCTCCAAGAAACAGACTCATTCTGCTCCTCATGTCCTTCACCATCTCCGGAGAATAGCGAGATAGTTGGGTGAACTGCAACCCGTACTCCTATACACTCATGGAGTTATGTTTCAAGGTGAGAAACTCCCGTACCTTGCTTCCTTCAGCTCTCGAGGAAAGAACCTTCCCAAGAAGGCTTCTTCAAAGCAAGCCCAACTTGGATATGGTGCATCCTCATTTCTACCAACCTTACATTGATCAAACCAGGTTCTAGCAACACCCTTCAGTTAATATGCAGCCAATTCAACCCTCTAAACATCGACCACATGCATCACCTCAAATACCTTCTTCAACTCTTCCACGAAATTTTACGGATCTTTAATAGTGCTTGATCCGGTGAAACTAAGAGGATTCATTCTAAGGAACTCACAAATTCTCGAGGTATCATCCCCTTCTTTTTGAGCTCCCCTCTGTTGCCCGACTTTGTTAGTCACTGCTTGGCTCAGCATTCGGATAGCCTCGCGAAACTCAGCGTTATTAACCTCTCCTTGGGGTTGAACCTCTGGTGCATTTGGGACCTCTTGTTCCTCAACATTTCTTCGTGGTCGACTTCTGACTACTCTTCTTCGAGGCATGATGATTTGAAAAAATACGTGTTAGCACGAATTAGAGAGAGAGACTTTAGAGATAAACTCTCCGCATGAAAGAAGATGAAAAAAGTGAAACATTCCTAAATGTTGTAGCCTCCTAATCATATATATGGCGCCCTTCACACCGATGACTAAAACTCTACAGACTCGGCTTCATAGACTCGCTAGGACTCTTGAACGCTGTGCTCTGATACCACGTTTGTCACGCCCTGAGCCTACACCCTGGGCGGGACTGGCACTCAAAGACCATTGTTGGTCCCTAAGCTAACCCTCGGCCTGGCATACTTTACTCAGTGGAAGACTAAACTCAACCTAAACAAGAATAAATCATATTTATAGGAAATACTTCATGTCATAAATCTGGACAAAATGGCACTTAAGTCTCAATAACTGAAAACAAACTCCAAACTGAAATACTATTGTCTACGAAGCCTCTAAACTGATTGAAGAGGATGTTGGGACATACCCCACAACATCCTAAAACTAAACTACTAAAAGAAATGAAATGGATATCCTCCGGAATGCAGGAGGCTCACCACTGACTTTGGAGCTCAATCTGGATCAACAAAACGCCGCGTGCTGATCCTGGTTACATGCGTCTGCATCATAAAATGATGCAGGCCAACTGGTATCTGTACATTGAATGTACAAGTAAGCGAGTTGGACAGCTAAACAAAACTTAGGCATGAAAGGGAGTAAGAATGAATACTTACATTGTCTCTACTCAACTCATGATCTACTAACTCTTATTCAATATATGCAGTTAAAATAATTGCAATATAAAGAAGTGTTGACTGAAATCATGCTGAAAACTGTGAGTATATGCAAATATACGATAATGTCTAATATGTATATAAAGTACAATACTAAAGTATATGAAAATACAATATTGTTGTGTATGAAAAAATGACTGATGTGTATGAAAATACATTACTCTGTGGGAGATTCTCTAACTGGCAACCATCCCTTAAGAGCTACAATGATGATACAACGTTACTCGGCCCACCCTGCCCGGCCATCCTAACCTTGCCAGAGTATAGGACCTGAACTGCCTAATGGATCCAGTAGTAAACTACGAAAATGGTTCATCTAAAAAGTATGACCCTTTATAACCCATGATGGCTACATGGTTTACATGGAGACTTGAGTTAATCTGAACTCGCATCCGCACATCAGTACTCAATACTATTCCCAATATATATATATATATATATATATATATATATATATATATATATATATATATATATATATACTGGTTCTTATGTTTTTTTAAAAGATACTGATTCAGTGATTTGAGATTATTGCTCAAAACTTAGCTTTAAAAAGCTCACTTGAATGGTGAAGATCCAATGACTAAGGTGTGAGATATGGTATTGTTGAAAGACTAGTTTCCTTTACTATTCACAAGACTATGTATTAATTGTCATGGATGATTATATTATGATTCTAAGGTGAAAGGTAGTTCTCACCATGTTAAATCCATGAGCTATATTTGAGTTGGGTTGAATGAAGGGTAATGTACTCCTTCACATATAAAATTAAAATTCACCTTAACAATGTATATGTTAGAGAATAATGCTTAGCACCGAGCGGATATGGAAAATGAGGTAGAGACCTTCCCTCTAGTTTAGGTTGGGTCCTCTAAATATGCTCTAATGAGATGGAAACTCTCCCACTAGTTCAATAGGTCGGGTTTCTAAAAGCAATATTCCTATCCCATAACTATGTTTTCTCATAGGATTTAGCTAGTGGATCCACATTATAGCTATATATGCTTAGTTCTACCTTAGACATGTAGGACGCCTTCTTTCGGTGTGGGTTTATATGACACCGGATTTCATGTAGCTCAAATGGTCTATGTCGGTTAAGGGAATTCTCCATATGTAATAAGATAATGAATATGACTTTAACCACACTTGTGATTTCATGATAAGTCTACTTAGTAGGAGTGGGGTATGTGACTTCACTTTTTACAGTACACAAGTAGTGTTTGAAGGAAATTATGGGTAGGTCCATGATGATATGGTAAGACATGAAGGTAGGATATACGTTTATTGGTTTGTTGTTAAGATATGACTCTCCTTATGTACATGTGATGAACATGGTTATTCACTTATGTATGATTGTGGATTATGATGGGATCTAAAGTTGATATGTGTAAATAAGGTAATTCTAAATGGATACTTAGTATAGTTAGCATCCCATAATACAAACTATACTAAGTATCCATTTAGAATCACCTTAGTTACACATATAAACTTTTGATCCCATCATAATCTACAATCATACATAATTGAATAAACATGTTCATCACATATATATATAATGAGGGTCATATCTTAACAACAACCCAATAAACGTATATCGTACCTTCATGTCTTACCATAGCATCATGGACCCACCCATAATCTCTTTCAAAGACTACCAGTGCAATGGAAAAAGTGAAGTCACATACACCCACTCCTACTAAGCAGACTTGTCAAGAAATCACAAGTATGGTTCAAGTCATATGCATTATCTTATTCCATTGGGATAATTGCATTAATCGATGTAGACCATGTGAGCTACTTGGAATCTGGTGTCATATAACCCCACATCGAAAGAAGACATCCTACTTGCCTAAGGTAGAACTAAACATATATACCTATAATGTGGATCCACTAGCTAAGACTTATGCGGGCACATAGTTATGGGATAGGAAGATTGCTTATAAATACAAGTAATATGAATAAACCAGGAACATCTAGAGAAAAAAGTAAAAGTCCTAGACATAATCCTAGAACATCAACACCAACATACTATACGAAAAATTATGAAAGTTCAGATAGAATAGAAGCTATATGGAATAGTAGATTAAATAAAGAATGGACGCCTACAAATATAACAGAAACAAATAATTTTTTAAATTTAGATTGTGTAAAAGATGTAAACAAAGTAATCCTATTATGGATAGGAAATTTAGCAAAACAATTAGTAGATAATAAAATAACAATAAGAGAAACCCCAAAATATATAGAAAGAACATTAATCGGAATAACAAAATCATGGATAGAAAATTTAACCGAAGAAGGAAAACAAGCACTTAGAAATGATAAAAAAGTAGATGGATCAACAACAACATCTAATATAGATATATTAGAAAAATATGAGTTAGCAATAAGAAATGAATTTGGAAGTATGACTACAGATATAAAAGAACAAAATAAAGAACAACTAATAAATAAACATTTATATAATGCGAATAACTCTTTACGATTAATTTCCCATTTTATTTGTGGTTCATTATACGATCCTGAATAATATCTACAATGATGTTCTATTTTATCATTTTCATATTTGTATTTTAAAACTCCTCCATAACTATGATCACTTGCATCAGTTTCTACTATATAGCTAAATGTCTTATTTTCATCTGGAAAATATAATTTAGGTAATGTTTTACATAAATTCTTTATATTTTTTATATATCCTTTGTCTTTGCTATCAAAATGATATTCTATATCTTTTCTTAATTTCTTGTGTAATGGTTTTAAATATTCAAGACCCGGCCTAAACTAGCGGGAAGGTCTCGATATAATTTGCCATATTCCCTCGGTGCTACGCATTACTCTCTAACTTATACATAGTTAAGGTGAATTGTAATTTCATATGTGAAGGAGTACATTCCCCTTAATTCAATCCAACTCATACGTAGCTCATGGATTCAACATGGTGAGCACTACCTTTCACGTTAGAATCATCATATAATCATCCAAACAATTAATACATAGTCATATCTAATAGTAAAGGAAACTAGTCTTTCAACAATACCATGTCTCACACCTTATTAATTAGATTTGCACTATTCAAGTGGAACATAACTTCATAAATAAATACATAAAAGTAGGAACCTCCACCTTTCTAGTTGATCAAACCATTCATATATAAGAATCTTGGACATAGGAGTACCTTCATACATTGCCTCCAAGGCAATAATTTACAATTTACCCTTCGAGGGTCATAGATCATATCTTGAAATATCACTTAGAACTAATTCTATAAGCATGTAATAAACAAGATTAATTACTAAATCCACATACATACTATCCCACATATTCATAATTCTTAAAGAAATCCATCATAATTTTAATAAAGTCGGGGGCATGGGGAAAACACATGGGTTGAAGGAAAATTTAGCAATAAAAGCCCTAATTAAACATTACTTTCATTATAATATAGGATGACTAACGTAAAGAAAATGTTTTGAGAAGAACCCAAGGTTAGAATCAAAACCCCAATTTCAAACAATTCCCAATTTAGAAAATAGTAGAGGAAGGGCTTCATGGGGAAAGAAATCCAATGAACAAAAGTTATCATACCTTGTTTGAAGCTTTACCACGAAATTAAGATGAAAATCTTGGATCTTGAACCCTATCCTTAAAGCTTTTGGTGTTTTTCAATGGAGGAAATTTTTAGAGAGAAACTTATTTGAGAGAATTGGGTTTGGGAGAATATGTTGGGTTTTTGAGTTTTAGTCTTGTAAATGGATGAAAAAGACTTAAAAACCTATTTATAGTTTACCCCTAAATTACCCAAAACACCCCACATTAATTGGACTTCAAAGTAAAAGACTCAACTAACCTTCATTAAAAGAACCCGTCCTGGTTCACGAGCCGTATATGGAGCACCACGACTCGTGGTGCTTGTCGTGAGGATTGAGGCAGTAGTCTCTTCAATCTTGCCAATTCCTATAAAAATTAAGTCAAGTTCACGATCCCTCCTTCCCCTCGTCAAGTGCACCACGGCCCGTTATGGTACCTATGGTGCTTTGGGCAGTAGCTCCCCTAAATTCCCCATTTCCTACAAAAACTAACTGAGTCTCACGCCATTACTCATGAGTTGTGGAGTGGTCCACGACCTTTGGTTCCCTCGTGAGGGTTGAGTTAGTGTCTAGGACACTTGGGGCTCCTCTCTCTTGTCCAAGGAAACTCCACGAAGCCTTCCATTGACCGTGGTCTTGACCACGAGCTGCTGTGGTGGTTGTGGATTATTGAGGCAGTAGCTCCATGTTTGGGGCAACCTAGGTTTTTGGCCTTGGCTTTCACCTTTTGCTTGGCACTCTTCTCATAGGCCTTGACTCCTAAACCCCCTAAAATAATTAGATGGTCTACTAACTTAGGGGAAAATACCGGGGCGAGGGGGTGGGGGGAATTTTAGTGTTGGATTGGTGCATTCAATATTAGATGTTCTAGGTTCTAGGCTTAATGTTTAGGTTCAAATATATCTATTTATAAGGTTAGAGCTGGACACTTTGGGTTTTTCTGGATTCTTGACTTTTATTTTGCTAAATTTCTTTGGATGTTTGACAGTACTTTCCCAAGAAAATAAACAAAGAGTTTCCTTCTGTTGGAACCTTGCAGTCTTTGCTCGTGGTGGAAAGAAGTGGAACTTGTTTTATGGTGGAGCCAAAACTAAATACGAATTTGGTACTGGATGGAAAAAGTTTGTGTATTATAACAATCTTAAAGATGGGTATGGACTTATGTTTGAACTCTCAGAGTGCAACTCTTACATAATCGAATTCAAAATTTAGATTCTAAGAGAAGATTTTCCAGCTAAATTGGTTCCTGAAGATGTGGAGGGTATAAACACCGACAACCCAATAATAATTCATAAGAAACTTTATCATTTCTAGTAGAAATTTCAATTTTCAGGAAAAAAAACTTTATCGATTCCAGTAGTTTCAAATTCAAAAAATAAAAAATTTATCAATTCCAATAGTTTCATGTATGACGTATGCATCATTTTATCAATACTGCTTTTTGGGTTTTGTGGTTTAATAATGTTGATATTATTTATAAAAATATGTAATACATTATTACGCAATACAATGTGCAGAGATAAAAATGTAATGCTAATATTCAATGCAATTAATTTTGAATTGTTTGATCAACTTGAAAGGTTGAGGTGCTTATGTCACGACCCAAAAATGGGTGTGATGACACTCGTGTTATCCCACCAAGACAAGTCAGCCTAAAACCCAATCACCTAATTATGTGCGGAAATAAAATAAAAATCCAATAACAATTAAACTTAATTTAATCCCCAAAACGTGGTTATCACGTGCACCAAGCCTCTAATGTAAATACTAGAATTGAAATAAAATAGCAATTCTAAAATGACATTGTCTTTCAAATAAAAACAAAATCATAAACGGGAGTAGGAAGGATCGCTGAGATGACAAACAACTACCTCACAATTCTTCACACGATGCCTCGGAAACAAAGAGACTGGAAGGTATCACGAAGATCCGGGCTCGTAACTTACAAAGAATTGTAGAAGCAAGGGGTGAGTACCAAACCACACGGTACCCAACAAGCAAACCTCTAAATATAAGATAAGAGAACAAAAATACAGGTACTTCTTATACCCTATCCGGACCTCCACACTACAACCTACATAAAACAAGTCCAACCTAACAGTTCACAAAGTACAAAACTCAATAACAACACTCTAACTTATTATAATTCTCAATAATAGCTCATATTCGTCAATCACGAGTTCCAGAGAAAAACACTAACAAGGTCACCAAAACAGAAGTTCAAGTTTATCATTGATCAAACTGCAATGCCATGAATTCCAATGTAAAATACGGTAATGCATGTCTGACTAATGGTACACACCCACTGTCTCTCAGTATGGGACCCATGGGGTACATATCTGTCCATACATCCATTGCAGCGTGCGATACGACTCTCGATTATAGTAATCACAGCGTGCGATAGATCCCTTGAAATATAATATCCATCGCGGCGCGATACGACCTACGAAATGGTACATCCTCTTATCACATAACACTTATCACAACCATGTCTCAAATGAATGCAAATGACATTCTCAATTAAAAATGAGGAGATAACCATTTTGATAACAAGACAGAATTTACAAAAATACAACTGTAATACAACACCAAGAAATCAACAATAAGCCTCCAAATCATTCTCAAACATCAAATAAGGGAATACACGAATTTCATACGCTTAACAAGGGTTTAGAAATCCACTTGCCTTAGCCAATCGAATAATCACTCCGGGACTTGAGCATTCCCTTTTCGCTGAGCTTCCAAAGATATATAACATATTCAAGTAAATAATAACAATAAGGTTTTGAAACTAGCAACACTCATATTACTATAGGTTTAGCCTAAATCCAAAAACTCACTCAAACCAAAAATTATGTTCCCAAATTTCAAACTTAAGATTAAGTCTTTATCCCTCCAATTGACATAATTTTAGTGGTTTTAATATAGTACAATACTAATAATTAATTACCTATCGTAATATACAAAAATTTAAATCATAAAAACAATTAGACAATATATGTCAAACAACAACTTTGAATAACTAAACATAATAGCTAAACCTCGAATTCTCAATCATGCCAAGCGGTAATTTCATTACTACGATCACAACATTAATTATTAACCCTCACTTTACATCACTTTTCAATTTTTATTATTTATTTATTTTTACAAACAATTGAATGAAAAGAGAGTTAAGTAAAATAGTACTAACTACTATCCTAATGACTTTCACTATGGGTCATCTAACCCATTTAATGTTTCCTTAGTTTCTCTGCCAAGGATCCACTAAAATTATATACCAACAACAAAATTAATTAGTTTTATTGTGTGAATATTAAAAGACGTGCACATTTAATTCATGTGTAGTTTATGATTTTCTTCTAACACTTTATTATAACCATTGATAATGAAGTATAATAAAAACTATTGCACTTCCTGTGTTCCAAAAAGAATGACCTCCTTTCCTTTTTTGTCCACTTCAAAAAGAATAACCTCTTTCTTTTTTTGGTAACATTTTAATTTCAGCTTTTCACGTGACATATTTAAGAACACAAGATCAAAGGGAAATTTTTTACATTTAACCTAACTTTAATTTAGAACCACAAAATACAAAAGTCTTTTTTATACTCTTAAACTCCGTGCCAAGTCAAAACAGGTCATTATTTGGGAAATAGATGGAGTATATGTTCAAAGTCAGAAAACAATATGCTAGTAAAGAATACATACAAAGACTATTATGTTTGATTTTATTATTACAGATCCTGGTATGTTTTTTACGGTCATTAATTTATGCTTATGTTATTAATTTTTGTTTTTAAGTACATGTTTTAAACTTTGTTGTTTATGTTTATTTTTTTTATCATTATGTTGAAGTAAATTTATGTTAATCAAAAGTGAGAGTAACCACTAGACTATTGATGTCATATAGATTAGAATTCTTAAACTTGTAAAATAAATGACATTGATCTTTATAGAGTTTTCAGTGGCTAAAAGATCTATGGGATGTCTAAGAAGGGACTTTGAGTGTTAAAAAGTTATGGTGTTTTATTTATTCAACTTTCTATCTTATCGAGACATTCAATTGATTACTGACATCCAAAAAATAAGGAATGTAGTGGGATGGTAAATATTGTACTATCAAATGTTTGGGTTCAAATGTTGGATTGGAGTCAATGAATTACCTTTCAAAGTAGGATGAATCTATATTAATAAAATATTAAAGAAATAATTATCTTCTTATAAATTTTAGATTAAAAACAAAAAAAACAAAGTTTTAACTATATTGATCGAAACATAAACAATAAATTATGTCTTTTGTCTATCAAAGTTGTGTCATCAACTGCGTATGATTTTGAATAAGGGACATGCCAAGACATAATTTAATCCAAATTATTTGAGTGACATACGTTATTTCATTGAACTTCAAGAGATGTGTTTTAATATTTGAATTAACTTATCAAGTACACAATTAATTATATAAGATGTATAATCTTTAGATTATGTATGTAGAGGTCTTGAGTAGGAGAAAAACTATCGCAATTGATGAATAAAATATTTTTACCGCCTTTTGAAAATACAAATATAGACAACGAAACAATTACATATCTTTTCTAAAGACTTTGTTGCTGAAAACAGTTATATTATTAAATGTTCAGAAATATATTATTGACGTAGTGCACCACCGCACGAAGCGCAAACAATTTACCTAGTTAAATTAATAATAAAATTTCAAAGATATGAGCATAATAATTTGTAAGAGATTAACAAGAAAAATTAAATTACAGAGAAGGGCCTAACATGCCCTCAAGTATTTGAATTGGTAAAAATTATCCTCCATCCACCTATCGGTCTTAAAATACCCTTGACGTCCATCTTTTGACTCAAAAAATACCCTTATGTCCAACGTGTAACACACATTAGGTGATTGGAGGATAATAGTGTACCGAATCTCATAATTTAAGGGCATCTTAGCCCCTTTTCCACAAAAATAATTTAAAATTTCTCAATATATAAGATCACATGATTGACTAGATTTTGAATTCCATAATAAATTTAAAATTAGAAAAAGGTTAGGCATTCTACTCTCTAAACTACTCTCTTCTCAACCCTTCACTTCGTATATCTTCCATTTTTTTCTATCTTGGTATTGTCCACAATTTTATTTTTTTTAAAATTTATGATAAACAAGAGAGAAAGAAAAGGAGGAAAATAATGAGGCATATAGAAAAATTAGTTCAATAAAAGATGACTTAATCAAGCAAATATGTACAAAGATTATATTTATTTTTTTGTGTACCAAAAATTAAAAATAAAAGAATAAAAGTAATAATTTCTTTTATCCCCATCCCAATCCCATCATGAAAATAATACTAATTAAAAGAATATAAATATGTGAGTTCATTTCACGTTTGAGTCCCGAATATCCTACTTAAGAATAAGACATTAAAAACAAAGGAAGAAAAGAGAAATGAACAAGACATTGTGATAATTGAGAGAAAAATCTATGTTAATAAAAATAATAATATTTTTAGATGGACAGTCAGTCGGGGGTAAGCATGGATTTTAGTTGGATCCCCATTTATGAGTAGGGTTACGCTATAATATATTGTGGTTGATTTAAAATAGGCCAATAGATAGATGTCATCAAATTATTTTTTCAATATTATTTTCAAATGTATCGGGTCAAAATATGAATCATAAGTGATTTTATAGAAAAATAGAATTTTCAAAAAAATCATTTTTATTATTTATTTGAGAAGAGTTTAAATTTGAACCAATAACATTAAGAAATATAATAAATAAATACTTAATGATTTTACTTTAAGGGAGCTATTAAAAAAAGGGCAAATATGAGTCAAAGGAATAACATCGAGGGTATTTTTGACCCAAAATGTGGACATCAAGGATATTTTAGGGCCGATAAGTGGATGGAGGGTAGTTTTGTATCAATTCAAATACTTGAGCGACATTTTATACCCTTCTCCTTTAAAATTAATAATAACTTTAAATACATAATTCTTTTATACTCTACTTTAGGATATTTTGTTTCTTCTAAGTGTTAATACGGTTCTTAACCTTGGATGTCTCTTTAAGGTATGTATCACCTTCAACTTTTTTCTGCTCAGTCATACATGTGAGATTTCAGGTCCTCTTTGGATGTATTATGTTCGAACTCGTGATGTGTAGCTAATAAAGACATCACGTTCTTATCAGTAGAGAACAGAGTAGGTAACCCCTATAATGATCAATATATTTGTATTGCAACCTATATAATGGAAAGGCAATAAACTATTTTTGGTAAAAAAAACATTTAATCCTCAAGATAGGGATTTTCAATGTGCACCGTATTATCGCACCTAAAAACGAATGTCATATATCAAGTGAAACTCTTTTAAAAATTAAGTAAATCAATTACTACTAAAGTTTGAGATGGAGTGGTAACTGATAAATACCAATCCGTTATTAATAATGGGTCGTTTGGTAGATTGTATAAGGATAAATTATGCATGCATTAACTCTATGTATTAATACTATCTTCTTTGGTATACTTTTTCAACCTATATATAAGTAATACTTGCATTATTAATATACATTCTACTGTATATTAAGGTATGTATTACTAATACCATGATTTTTTTGGGTATTAGTAAAACAAGAGATCTAATGCATGCAGTAACATGGTTAAAGACTCAATTATATAACCCTCAAATCTCTATTTACATCTTTTCCATCATAATTGTGGAGATTATTTTTTGTAAATTAATATTTTTATGCAATGCATGCAATTTAATACACCAAACAAAACAGTACATAATTAATGCAAGTATCACTAATGCACTCAATCTACCATTATTTTTATACACGAAACAACTCCTTAGACATTTTGAATATATACTCATTTGATTTAAAATGACTTCCAATTAAAAAAATATCAATTGTAAAATAAAACATAAAACATAAATATATGTTAAGCTTCAAAGAAAATTGATTAATATAGGTGGGACTATAAAATTTTATTATTCTATAGAGGTATTACTTAATTGATAAATAAATATTTATTAATTTAAAGAATGGTTTGAGATTTAATTAAGTTTAATTTTGAATATATAAAAATCATTATATGTATCATATTTATTGAATTGTCCCTATCGCGCAAAGCGAAAAACATGGATGTCAAGTGTGATTTTTGGTGAATATCATTTGTTGGTTTGGCCACAAAATGCATGGTAGGCGAGTTTTTCTTATGATAGATAGTTGACCAGCCCATAATAGAAATATTGAAGGACTACATAATGTTGAATTGTTTTTCTTTCCATTCAACATGACATCCAAAATTCAACCTTGTGATGTTGGGATAATAAGAACTTTCAAGATGTAATATGGTAACAGAGTTTATTGTAGGATATTAGAAGGATATGAAGTGCGACAAATTGATCCAACAAAGATTAATGTTTTAGATTCTATCAATTTTTCAATCCTTGTTTGGACAATAAATTTTCAGCAAAAGACAATGACACATTGTTTTCGAGAATGTAAAATTCGTTGGGGGGATGCAATCTCACAGAATTTGAATGAACGCACTTGTGAAAATATCATTCATGAACTTGAGGTCATGATTGATCTCAGTTATCACAATAAACTTGATATCAATAACCTGTTGAATTATCCAAGTGAAAGTGATACATATTCAAAGGTCAAGAGCTTAGACCAACGGAAAAAAAAATGTTGATGATGAGGTTGAAGATGATACTATATTTATGGAATGAGTACCCGTAAGGAAACACTTATCGCATCTAGAATTCTTCATAATTCTATGGTGCAGTTCTAAAAGACAACACCAGAGCTTTTGGATGCTATGAAAAGTTATAGATGAACTTCAACTAGATTTAAATTTTAAGAAAAAACAGAAAACAACAGAGTTATATTACACTAAATAGTCTTTGATGTATTTGTACTTTTGAAGAATTATTAATTCACGATATTAATGGGACCATATATTATATAGGGTCTTTTGGAAATATATTATCTTATTATATTATCGAAATTGATAATTTTGTTTCATTGGCCCAAGCCGAGATCGGAGGAAAATATTATTTTTGAGAGATTACTAATTTACTGAGTATTAAATTATGAAGGTTTTACTGTAATAGATATTCCACTTCGCGCGGTTGAAAGAAATAGAAAATATGAACAAATATTAATATTATAATTTTTATAATGTATATTAATTAAACATATTTCTCATTATTATTTTTAATTTGTGAATCTTTATTTAATTTATAGAATATGTGTGAACATCAAGATTAAATATGAATTTATTTATTTAAATCAATATATATTAACTGAAATATTTTTTTTTTGAGACTTCCAAAGGTCTCCTTTTTTAGTCAAATTTTGGTAAATAATATGATGTTTTTAGGTAAAGAAAATAAATAATTCTCTTATTTTAAAATATTATTGACCAAATTTGACTAAAAAAAGGAAAAAAGTTGAAATAAGAGCATTATTTATTGTCTTAATTTGGCACGTCTCTTTCCCCTAAAAAGCCCTAACTTGTCTCTATCTCTATCTCCCACACGATTATGCTGCTCTCCCACATGACATTGGATCATCGTTGAGCCTGCCGCAGGAGCACAACCACCCAGTTTGAAGTTCTAGTTTTCGTCGTCGATTTGTGAGAACTCCATCTATTGATTTTGAACAGTTAATTTTAGAGATTTTCACTTTTTAATTTGAAAAGTTGTGAGCATGTGTAGCTAGTTAACATGTAATGCTTCTTCATATATAACCAAACCTTAGGAATTTGGTAGTTTATAATAATGTCAATAAGAATTTGGGAGGCTTTCATACCATGTAACCTCACATGAATTCTATGTTTTTATAAGCTTTTTGACTACTTAAATTTACAAGTCCAAAGAGTGACACTGGAAGCTCTCTGTCCAGTTGGTTGGAGGTCAATATCTTGAAATTAAGATCATGTTTCTTCATTGGATATTGTATGTATTTATCCCCTCGGAATGATAGATGGACAGACCTAAAAGAGAGAAGGAAAAGAAGGGTCATACAGTGCCTTTTAGTTTATTAATTTCCCTAGTTCATCAGGAATAATGCCTGAGAATCAGTTTCCTTCAAGCTTTCTGGTCAAAGGTTGCTACATATATCAGTGCACAACTGATTTTTTGGGGGGAAATAATAAAATAAACAGAACTAAAAATGAGATAATGCTAAGATTAATGAACATGAGAATGTCCAGACACTGCATCAAAGACAAAACCAAACTATACCATAAAAGATGTTAAGCTCTGCATTCATTATAATTGAATAGAAAATTTCATAAATTTAAAATTGGAGTTGGAAAACTCAAAAGATTATTACTGAAAATTTTCTTAAAAAGGTGTTCAGACAGCTACATAATAAATGATTATTAGAAATCAGATTAGATTATCAAAATTTGATTCATACATATAGGTACGGCTGGTAATGTTTCCCAGTTCCTTCGATATTTTCCTGACAATTGGTTCACAAGAACAGAGCTGGTAATGATTAAGTGCCCGTTTGGATTGACTTATTTTAGGTGTTTTAAGCTAAAATAGCTTTTAAGTAGTCTTGAAGTGTTTGGATAAAGTTAAAAAGTGATCATAAACACTTATTTTAAAGTCAAGATCACAAAAATAAGCCAAAAGTCATTAGTTAGAAATTCTAACTTATGACTTTTGGCTTATAAGTCATAAGCCAAAAGCCAACTGTTTTAACAATATATTAAATGGGGCTTACATGGAAATCCCTACCGTTGTGTCACTCTTAGGGGGTAGCCTAGGTCGTGACATATTCAATACCATGGAAATGAGATTTCTACAATTGAAAAAAGAAAAAGAAGACCTTTTTAGAAAATGAAATTTCTCTTATTTATAAAAAAGAAATTCTGACTAATAAAGTTTGTAAAGGGATAAAAAATCATTTCCCCATCCAATACCCATTGTCCCACTAAATTCATATCAACCCTAAAAAACCAAACACTAGTTTATGAAGCATCTTAACAAAGACTATTTTGTATCACCATAAAAGCTCTAGTAAAGGATGAGATCACCATTACAAAGAATAATTTGTGAATAAATACTAACAAAAATAGGGAGTTTTATATAGAAATAGGAGGGAGAAAACGAGAGTTACCAAACTTTAGATGGGCTTGACACTGCTCTTAGTAAGAATCATACCAACATAGCGTTTATCTGAAAGTGACAAATATTCATCATCATTGATTACTGTTCTTCCAATGCTTCCATTAATGATGAATTCACCTTTTTGGTTTGAAACTTGTTCAGAAGACGATTCCCCCTAAAAGTTTCAAACGAAAAAGGTGAATTCATCATGAATGAAAGCACTAGAAGAACTGAAATTAATAATCATGAACATTTTCCACTTTCTGATAAACCTTATGTTGGTATGATTCTTACTAAAAGCAGTGTCAAGCCTATCTACAGTTTAGTAACTCTCATTTTCTCCCTCCTATTTCTTTATAAAAAACCATTTTTTGTTAATATTTATTCACAAATTATTCTTTGTAATGGTGATTCCCATCCTTAACTAGATGTTTTGTGGTGATACAAAATCTTCTTTGTTAGGACGCTTCATACACTAGTATTGTGTTTTTTGGGTGGATATGAATTTAGTGGGACTATGGGTATTGGATGGAGAAGTTAACTTGTTCGGTGTAGATATGGTATTTCACATGTCTATGTTGAAGAGATATCATGGCGACGGTGACTATATAATTAAGTAAGACTCAATAGTGTTAGACAAAGATCTCGAATATGAGGAGAAACCAATTGCTATTCCTGTTGTGATGTTAGTAAGTTGAGGACAAAGGATATTAAGTACGTGAAGGTTCAATGGAAACATCGTACAATTAAGGAAGCTACTTGGTAGTATGAGAAGGACATGCGAGACAAGTATCTCCAATTGTTCGTCAAATAAGCTACAACCTTGTTCCCTTTTAGCCTACCTTCCTAAGTTGATCACTTGGGACGAATAATGGATAAATTGGTATCTATTATAACAACTTGGTTTCCTCATTATAGAAATACAAACGAGGAAAAATCGAGGCCGTAAAAAACTTTTTTGTAGTATTAGGATTTTCCCAACCTTGTACAGATTTGAAGGAAATCGAAGTGATCTAGGTATAGAGAAATCTGGTAGCAATCGGGTGGAGTAAATAGGAATTTGATTACTTAATCGATTAGATATATCATTAAGGAACCTGTACGACTTTATGGAATTGAATTTGGATAAATAGATCTCCGAGAATCGATCGTAGCATTCAGGGTATTTTCGAAGAGTAGCGGGCTAGGAGTATATTGTGAAAGGGGGAAATTGAAAATCCTTTAGGAGCTCAGTGCCTCACTTCATACCGCTGCACCGAGATTATTGTCGTAGCGGCACTGATACAACAGGATGGGTGTCGCTATAGCGGACGAGGCGGAGATTGATTTATAGGATTTTTGGGATTTATTAAGACAGAGATCACTGGCTAAAAAAGTGTCGCTGCAGCGATGCCGCTGTAGAGGGATGGACGCCGCTGTATCGGGATGACGGGTTTTTAATTCGTAAATAAAACCCCTAGTCGACCTTATTTGGCACTTTTCGACTTTTAGAGCTAAGAAACAAACCTTGGGCGATTTCTACTCGTTTTCCACCATTCTTAAGGCTAAAGGTAAGGTTTTTACTTCCCGTTTTTGTTTTTCAATCCGTAGAACATTTTAGAATGGGTCATAGTTGATGGGGAAGGGTTTCTTGATAGAATTTATGGTGAAAACAACCCTAGTTTTGCTAGTTGGGGTCATGACTTTGACCTTGGGTTCATGAATTTGTTAGAATTTTGGGAAAGTACTGATTTATTTTTTGATTGTCGTATATTATTGATTGTTTGTAGACGAAGAACAAACGGAACGAATCCAAAATGGGAAGGATCAATTTTTTAGGGTTTCACACTTTTTTCGAGGTAGGTGATAGTTGTGATTATATGGTCATGCGATATATACTTGTTCTCTCGTCATTGTTATACTTGTATATGTGTGCATGTTGCAATATTGATCACAGAGGTTGAAATGAATCATGACTTAAATGTGTGATCTTGATGTATTATTGTGATGTGTGATTGGGATCGAATTACCACGTTCCGGCATGCTAACTTTTGGATCGGATTGCCACGTTGCGGCATGCTAACAGTTTGGGTATGTGTTCAGTGAGAGGACCAACTATGTGTAAGCATGTGAAATGCATTGTTGACTCCTTATGACGATATTGAATATGTTGATATATATGCATGATATTATAATGTTGCTTGACTTGTTATGTTACACTAGCGTGATAGTTGCGTGATCCTACCAGTACACAGTGGTTGTGTACTAATCCTGCACTTGTTCTTTTTTTTTTTTGGAGTACAGACATCTTCACGCGACTATTGACAGCCCTCGCTTAGGAGATCAGTGATCGCTTCGAGTTCAAGGGTGAGCCACTTCGTTTGGGATGCCATGAAATTTTCCTTGTTATTTCCAATCTTTCTAGACTTAGACTTTTATTTTAAATAGTTTAATAGAATTCTTTGTTAGACTTCATTGTCGTTTCTAGTTTTTGTACATTGACTT